>JASAND010021424.1:0-13203 GCA_030248195.1 Trissonchulus latispiculum | reverse complement strand
ATTTTCTATGTAGGGAGAAAAAATATCACCGTGACAACGAAAATCGGGATAGCGGGATGTGGGATGGAATGGTTTTGTAACCGTTTGCGGATAAGAACTTATTGGAGTCTCCTACGGATAAATCTGATTCTAACACAAGCCTACAATCTTCCTTTTTTTTCTGTACGCCCCACTCCAGTTGGTCTTACACCGGTTAGGAGTAGTGCCAGCTTGATGTTAATTTTATAAATTTGACTGGGGATTAGCTGACACCGAATAATTGTCTTTAACAATTACCTGAGGCGTTTCGCAAGGATGGAGATTTGCCCATCACCGGCTGTGTGATGAACGCACCTCGGCAGCTCCACCTGAAGGCGGCCGCCCCTTAACTCTCGGTTAATTGATGACAAGGGGGGAGAACGGATTGCTAAAGATGGCGTCAGCTGGCGCCAGATTGGTGATCGAAATGGCTGGTCCTCTTGGACCACAAAGTTTGAAAGGGGGCGTATCAAATACATAACAGAACATGCTGAATAGCAACATAATGGTACAAATAGATTCAATCCATAAGTTTGAGTTTCAACACAATCTTCCTAAATTAGGAAGCTGTGTCTTAGGTCATTTAGGTTAAACTCAACTACATATAAGTTTGGAGGTGGACTGATCTTAAAGTATGACAGAAGTTTTAGTCAGCTTTCCGGGAAAACGAAAACCAAGGTCAAATACCCGGCAGAATAGACAAGATGCATAAGTGACAAGTTGTAAAGTAGTAGGATCTGTGTCTTACTACGGGATCATAAATCAAGCTAGAACTAAGTTGTTACTAACTATAGTAAAATATTTTAGCGACAGTCGAAGGTCAACTGATAAAATTGTCTCAATTTTTTACCAGCAGTCGACTTAGAAAATTCTGGTACAAACGTTTAATATTTTTATAATTAACTATCACTGTGAAATCATAACGTACTTTTCGTTAAACTACCAGCTGTAAATCATATTTTGTAAGCTATCAGCTATGTATATATATATATATAAGTATATATATGTAAGCTATATATCAGCCGGAATTAGATGGAAAATTTGACAGACAAGCTGTTTTCACACTGATAATGCTTATCAAAAGCCATAAAAAGTATTTTCTCATGACCTTTGCAAATAAATGCCGGTTAGCTTTACCCTACTGTATTTGTATTTTTGTTAAGTGGACTCTTTCTAGGCATTGTTATTTAGGTATTTGCATATCAACCTAGCAAAATTCACCATAGGATTATGTGGCATACCTAAGTACATTCCTCAATGGTTTTAATCAACGGCTACAGAATTATACGTATTTGCTATAAATTAAGAAAACCCCAACAGCTTTACCTATAGCAACAAACTAGGTTATATTGCAAATTTCTGTCCTGCTCTTGTCATAAGGTGCAATTTTGCATCAATGCCAGGCCAGCTTCTTGAGGTAGGCGACCAGCTTTTGCAGCAGCTGATAGCGACGGCAGCTGGAATGCAAGAGAGCGATGCAAACTACACTTGTGATATTTGAAGTGTTATGGCTGGCGAGAAGCAATCTTGCAAAAAGCAAACGTTTAACGCAATTGCCGTGTCCGGATTTTTGCATTTTTTCCAGAAAAAAGGTAGTAACTTAGACTTGTAGTGTTACTTTTTTCGATCAGGTGTAAGCTAGTCCAGCGGCACATCTCTGGAGTTACCAGTCACAGCAAAATCCGGGAGCAATGCACAAGACCTCCGTTTAATGCAGGACTCCAAACTTTATCGATAATTTGTACTTTACAGAACGTTTTGAGAAATATGTCAATTTTTCACTACTGCTGCATGAATGCAAAGCAAAAACAGCGGAATAAATCGCCGTTACGGCTTGCCACAAAAGCGGTCACTAGCTTAAACTACCTAAGCTCTTGCAGCCTTGTATAGAAGGTGGCTTGGGTGAACACGCATGTTACAGATTCGAAGCTGGTACAAAAATGCCTTTGAATTTCAATTTCAACAATTTCAACAGTTCTAACCAATTTCAACCGTCGCTTCCAAACCAATAATGTATAGAACCTTTTCATGAGTCTAGAGTTGTATATATATATAAAATTAATTAATCACAAGCAATTAATTTAAACTTCAAGAAAATATCTGGTGCCACAAAGACCTTCTGCAACCTAGAGAGGATGTTCATAAACGTTTTAGAGTGGACTGATTTAGCATGCCAAAAAATCTTATTCCAATTTTCCATGTTTCCAAGATTTTTTATTCCTAAAGGCAAAGGTTGAGACAAACCTAAGGTTTCTTTTTCATGCTCTCACGCAAACTTTGAGCGCCATGCTGTAACTGAGGACTGAGGACAGCATACACTAAAACATTTAGGTACTTCGAAAAATTTCCAAGATCACCATAAATGCTTAAAATAACATATCAATCAACATTGCAAAAAGTAAAATAGCTTAAAATAAAATAGCACTTACAAACAAGTTAGCTTTTGCCGACACTGTTTGTTTCCTACATACAATTTGAAGATGTTTGACATCTGTTTGCAGTAATCGGCTATTCTCAGTACACACACGGCGAAATTTATAGCCTTCGTTAATCGGTACTTTGCTTTTTCGTCACCAAAATTCTTTTTATTCCAAACATGTCGAATTCGCCTGAAAATTTGCCTCGCAAAAGCTGGCGACCAAACCAACTTGCTTTAATTTAAGCCTAAACTTCACGTGTAGTTGATAGTTTTAAGCAGCTGAATATCTCGGAGACGCACCAAACAAATGCAGAAATTTCTTTTCCAGGCGGAATTTGTGCTTAATTTAGCTGAAAAGGCATTCAAGCACAAACAGCATGATTTATCTTTCGATTTGTTTGCATTAATATTATCATATACCAGAAACCACCTACGTACGCGTCTGTCTAGTCGGGAAGGTGCTAAAGGCAACCGGTTCTAACCAGTTTCTTAAACTTTGGCAGCCTTCTTAAAGGGGGTTCAAGAAGCTGGCTTTCTGGAAAAAAACAACCACATTGACTTGTCGCTCAGTTTTTTCCCTATTCAATTTATCTTTTTTCTAGCTTCTCTGGCAGTCCTTTCCAGGAGGCAAAGTGCTTCCACAAGCAACTCTGCTCAGAAGGAGGATGTTGCAAGGTTGCGTCAGCCCAACTTAGTTAGCTTACATATAAATCACCTTTACCTATATATGATTACATAATAACATACAATTATATAATTATATGTCATGACTACATACAGTTATATAACTATACAGGATTATATAGAAGTTCTGAATATAAGGCACATAAGGCAAACATGAACATATATAAGAGCGTTATGGAAGACTATATATGCATGATCAATGAACTGAGAGAGTTTTGAACAAATCCGGTTTTTTTCCAGTTCTTTGCTTCATGGAGCTTTCAGGCAGTCATAGCATGGCTTGAAGGCCTTTTATTAATTTGGATTTTTGTGGGGAAAATGATTCCGCCGCTTAGTTTCCGCCTGAGGGTCCCACGTGGAAATTCTTATCAGTTAGGTTCGTCTTTGAAAAACAACAAGCTTTCCTACACCAACTTTGCTTCCCTGAGTTTGCTAGACGGATTGTCTGCTAAACCCTGTGATTAGATAGGTATTTGCTCAAGTGCTATGTGGCTTGGCTTGGCCCCTTCTACTTAGCAACGAAGTTTGCACGCACAGTTGAGTTGATCTGCTAATACTATGAACACGTTATGTTTACTTGTTTATATGACTTCTATGCATATATATTGCGTTATATGATTTACTGAGTTGCCTTTATGTGGGACTCGCTCCACCTACGCACTATGTAATACATAACTACCTCCATAACATCGGATCTGTGTACTCAGAACGCCAGCTGGTATAATAGTTTTGGTAGATTCCAGCTAGTCTGACGCCAGTTATCAGATGAGAAAAAATAGAGCTGATTCTAAGGATTTTCGTATATTTTTCCAAAGGAAACATTTTATGCGCCTGTATTTATATTGTTGGAATTGTAGTTGATTTGATTGGTTTGGTTTAACGCCAACCCCAATAGACCTTTGAATTTTTGTGTATACTGGCATAATTATTACCGCATTAATGGTAAATCGAAACTAACTTTACACAAGTACCTATATTCTTTTTTAAAGCAGTTGAAATAAACAATTATAAACTGTTTAAAGCATAAGATACAGTAAATATTTATCATATATTTTTCTGTAATCTTCTAGCTATTGATAAATTTCATATAAACTGTTGGTTTTTCACGAAGCTTCACAAAGGTCAACAATTTCATGGGCTCGCCATTGGAAGAGGAGTCTAGTTCGCCCTTAACGGAACGGAATGGAGTTGAAAAACAGAATCAGCAAAAACATGAAAAGTCCCGCCAAGATGGACAGAAAATTCAGCTGCAGAAATCGATAACTCTGTTCAATGGGATCACAATTATTGTAGGATCGATTATTGGAAGCGGCATTTTCGTCTCTCCTAAAGGAGTTCAAGAACGTAAGAATTGACTACTTATATAACGGTATATAACTTAACATAGGTAACTATTTTTCCGCATTTTTGCAGTTGTTAATATTTGCTTACCGCTTTCTTACACGAGCTTGTACATAAAACGGGCGGAACCCGAAGCGATAAAAAGTTAAACGTAATTTTATCTATTCACGTGCTGAAGGCTTACGTTCTGGTAGGTAAATAAAACGTCCTGCATAAAGAGAAAGTTGTAGCTTATATTAAGTAGTATATATACGATTAGGTAAACCAAATCTTAATGTATAGTTAGCTAACCTACATAATTAACATTGCACTTAGTTATGTAATTATTAGTCCTAGCTTGGGCTAAGAATTCGGAAATATAGTAGAAGCTCCATATGTGCGTCACCTTTTTTGTGCGATTTTGACTTTTTGACTTTCTCGATTTTTATCAAAAGCTGTGATTATCGGACAAAGCTGAAACTTTTTCTGATGGTTAATTAACATATTCTAAAGTTATTTTATCAATTTTACTACCTATTTTGCTACACAACAATCTCTATGATTTTTTAATTAATAAAAATTTAGCTTTGACGCAGTTTAAGGACTATGTCGTAATGTGCGTCACTAGTGTCCAAATGTGCGTCACATAGAGTCCTAATGTGCGTCACCTGCTGTTTTTCACTAAAAACATGATATTTGACAGAAATTTCACGTCCAAAATCGAAATCAGCATGTGTAATTTAGTCTTAGCAAGTTTCAACAAATATAAGTAATCTGCGTTTCTGCAAATCTTGGGGGTAATGCCTATTTCCTCTTATTTTCTTATCAGGCCATATTAATTTAGTTTTTACTGCATTATTTACTACTAGATAATTGTTTTTAAATATGTCTATTCATTCATTTTAATGTTTAGAAGCGGGTAGCGTTGGAATATCGTTGATTATTTGGGTAGCCTGTGGTATCTTTTCCGCAGTTGGTGCCTACTGTTATGCGGAATTGGGTGTTTTGATTCAGAAAAGTGGGGGTGACTATTCCTATATCTCTGAGGCATTTGGTCCATTTTTGGGCTTTGTCCGATTATGGATTGAAATCATAGTTGTGAGGTAGGTAAAGAGAAGACATATTGACATAATATAAAGAACAATCAGTTAATTGATACCAAGAGTACATAATACAAGAGCACTAGGCACGACACTCCATGTTATCAGCAAAACCTATGCTCTGCTCGCTAACACCCCCCCCCCGCAAATCAGACCCATCACCTCAAAAAATTTTGAGCGCTATGTTTGTGTTCTAAAGCTCGAAGCAGGCACAAAATTCGCGCACGCACTGCTTGTGTTTTCGAGCTTAAGCGCAGAGCAATCATAGAGCAAGTGAGCGTACCCCCGTTTCGAATAAGTACTGATCTGCTCGGCGGGGTCACTAGGGTCTAATTTGCGGGAGGGGGTGGGCCGTTAGCGTGCAGAGCATAGTTTTTGCTCTGATAACATAGATTGCCTAGTGGCATACTCTTAAAATTATGTACTCTTGTTGATACACATATATGTACTTGTTGCTATGAAAAGGAAAAAACTTAAACATTTATAACCATAGGAGTTCGGATAAATAAATAGCTTTAGTAGTTTAGTAGTTAGTACAAATGCTTATGTCTAACTGTAACTTAATTATACTAATAAATTATAAATCGGCTTGTACATGGAGTTAAAGACAAAATCTAAACAATCCAAGTTTATCGACAATTTCAGTATTGCAAATATTTGGATAAATTTATGCTGATTGCTGACGTAAAACTCTAAAAGTACCTTTGACTTTATTTAACACATTCTTGTATTGTAGACCGTGTTCCGCCACAGTAGTGGCCTTGACCTTCGCCCTCTACGCCATTCGACCCTTCTATCCCCACTGTGACCCTCCGGACGGCGCCCCTCAGCTCTTGGCGGCAACCTGTCTCTGTAAGTATTTATTATACGCCCCCCATATTCCTTCTGCTGCAGTTGCATGTACCATTTTCTCGGAATACAAACGCAGCAGAGCTGTTATCGACGTGGCTGCATCGTGTGCGTTCAAATTGTATAGCTTAATTTGTGTTCAAGTTATGCTTGGAGACATGTAGTTGAAGCTTCTAAATAAACTTCACCCAGGAAACCACCTGCCTGTCACAAATATTTATTTCTGAAATTGGGTACCCCTGAAATTTCTAGTATAAACTAATGCACACAAAATAAAATATACACATGGCTATGTGGAGTACTGGTCTAATACTAATTACCTACCTAAGTGTAATGCACTCTTGGTAAAGCCTATTGAGAAACTGAGCATCACAGACGACTTACAAATGCAACACGAAATACCGTCTTTACTGTCAAGCAGATCACAGGTTCAGAAATACAGTTACAATGAAACTTGCATTTATTTATTTATTTTAGTAATCCTAACCGTTGTGAACTGTATGAGTGTGAAACTGGCGACGAAGGTTCAGGACGTCTTCACTGTGGCAAAGCTGGCAGCTCTTGGAATCATCATAATGACAGGAATTGTACTAATGTGTATGGGTAAGGAATTTATACCAATAGAATACTACCTACATATTAATACACACAATATTAGCTTGCAAGCAAATAAAGTGCAATAAAAATGGTCAAGTCTTCAACAATTTTATTTAAAACATTTCCAGTTTAACTATTCTGTACACTGGCTACAATTCTAATCTTTTTACAGTGTATGTTGTCCAATTAGCCCTAAAGACTCAGTTTAGATAATATTTTGTTTAGGGGAAACGGAAAACTTTGAGAATATTTTCGAAGGATCATTTAAGGACCCAGGAAAGATCTCTCTTGCATTCTACTCTGGACTCTTTGCATACAACGGATGGTAAAAATAGAAATATTTTTCCAGTTTCTAATAAACTCGTATTTTCTTTAGAATTTTTATTTATGAGTTATTTGCTGCAATCTACATATTTCTAAACATTATAAATTATCATTTCTGTGAAGTTATATATTTAAATTTTATTTCTAGGAATTACTTGAATTTCATCATTGAAGAATTGCAGAATCCATCCAGGTATGTTAAAGTTAAATTACGTAGGTGTATTTTTATAAACAAATAAAGTACGCCTTTACTTTAATGGGAATGCAGTCAGCAACAACATTTGACAGTTGCTAGCAAAAAACTTACATTATTTTCTTAAAAGTTTGGCATGAAGACAGAAAATAAAATTGGTTTTGACATGATTTGTTTGTTTATTTAGAAATCTGCCGCTGGCAATCGGAATCTCTTGTGGAATTGTGACAGTTGTATATACTTTCACCAATGTTGCATTCTACACAACGATGACCCCTGATGAGCTTATGGCGTCCCCTGCAGTTGCAGTGGTAATTAAATAATATACGTAAAATTATCGGTTTTAATAAATTAGCTAAGTCACAGCTAGTTAAGCGAGCAAAGCTTAACGAGCAGGAAATACTGACAAAAAAGACCTACAACCTCTTTCCTTCTCGAGTAAATTTTCCCGGGCGTAAACTGTCCTATAGGGTTTTAAGTAACCAAACAAAGTAAAATGTCGTGCGGGCTGGTTGAGTGATTCTGAGAGATTGCAATTTTGTTCAATTTGCGAATCTTGAAAATTTTTAAAAAAACTCCAGTTTTACAGAAGACCAAGAGCTTAGACAACTTAGTCGACGTTTTTTAATGAAATGTAAGCACACCTAGACGGCTTAATGATTTTTATGTGAAAGATTGAAATCAGGATCTGAAAGATGTGAAGAAAAGTGTCCAGGGCGGGGACTGAACCGCCGAGCTTTGGTGTTAGAGTAGAATGCTCTACCACTAAGCCACATCCCCGGACAGGGGGACTAGATTAGTACGCTGATTTCAACCTTTCTGGGTTGCTGATATTTAACATTTAAGTAAGATGTTTTAGCTTTTTGGGCTAGTCTTCAGGCATTAATATTTCCGCTTTACTCAAATTTTTAATATGGCCCTAAATAAAAAAAACATTGCAGTTCACTTAGATAGAACATTTAGGAGGTGCTGCAGTGGCAATTATTTCTTGCAATTCTATCATTTTAGCCAGCGAAACGTATTCCATTAATACGTAATACGCCTACAGTACAACCGTAGTGTAGTGTATTCTAAATTTTTTATACATACATGTTCAGTTCATTCCTTTGCTTTTAGACGTTTGCGGAACGAAGATTCGGCGTGATGGCTTGGATTATGCCAATTTTTGTGGCGTGCTCCACATTTGGCTCGGCCAATGGAGTAATCCTAACTTCTTCCAGGTATTTAATCAAATTTTTGTCGCAAAAGAATTTAATGCATGGTTAGCATGGTAATTAGAGCTGAGTTTCACTACTACTATTTAGGTTGATGCATGCATAATAGTCCTTTAATACCACAACACAGCGAACGTGGAGTTATGTTACAAAGTTGGAAATAACGCCAGACTGAATACATATATAAACATGATACTGTAAATCCTTCGTTACCTTAATTTTATTTTTAGATTATTTGTAGCTGGGGCAAAAGAAGGTCATATGCCAGAATGTATGACCCTTATTAATGTTAACCGATTAACTCCTGTACCTGCAGTCATTTTTACAGTAAGTCATATATACTAATTCGTAGATACATTTGTAGAATATAACCATTAATATAATGTAGATTCGTAATCTAGATATCTTCGATATCTATGTTGCAGGTAAAAACGAACTGCAGAACACCAGCCACCAACCACACAATATGCTGCAGAATTAAATATGAAAAAATATAAGTGTTAGGGGAAAATAAGATTGCCAATTCTTTGCCAACCAAATGCACCGGATGAAGGCAAATTTCAGGTTATTTCTGGATAAAAGTGTTACACTCTTTGGCCGTTGCATAGTTCCACCGAGACACCGATTTATTTATCATTCTATATTAGTCAAGTCTATATTAGTCTAATCTCTCTCTAGCATCCAACTGGAAATTGACGTTGGAATTACCAAAATCAACTTTCTGGATATCTCAGTGGAAATACGGAACGGCCTAAAAAGAAGGGAATGGAAAGAAATAGAAAAAATCGGAATTCCAACAGCTCAGACTTCTGTTTTCTAATTTCCTAATTTTAGGGCTTGCTGGCGCTGATGTACCTGTTTTTGAGTGACAATGTATTTGCACTTATCAACTGCATTCAAATAGTCTATTGGTTAGCCATTGGCGTGGCAACGATGGCCCTTCTTTGGCTGAGAGTTAAGCGACCCAATGCAGAACGCTCTATAAAGGTGAAAAACTATCAAAATATAATTAAATAAACTTGCCTTAATATATAATAACATTAAATTAAATTATGTTTAGCTGCTATAACAGACACCAAGAATAACATAAAGTAATTGCATAGGTACATATAGAAAAAGGCACATTTTAGAAAATAAAATACATGTTTTTATTTTTTGCTGTCCTAAATCATGAATGATAAAATTTTAAACGAAAAATATATTCTCATTTTGTTTCAGGTGTTCATCGGGTTGCCCATAATCTTTTTGTTGGGTTGTGTTTTCCTTGTTGTTGTTCCTATCGCAGCCGCAACCAAAGATACAGGTAACTGTATTCAGTCAGAACAGATAGTTCCTAATAAATAATACCCTAACTACACTAAAACTAAATTAATAAAGGGAATTAATCCGTTTAATAAGTTTATAACATCGGTCCCGCTCAAACATAGAACTAAAATTACTTTGCCTATCTAAATGGTAATAGTCCAAGCGTTACGTGACTGAACTTTTACCAACCAAACTCTTTGTAATTTTATTAATCCCCTAATTACTGTCACTTTATAATATCGAAAACATCAATGATAAAACAAATGTAAAATAATATTTAGCATACGGTTATTTAATTAACAAAGAGTTCATAATTCTTTTATATTAGAAGAAGAGTAAACCACTAAAGGACTTCTTTCTTACTAAGAGTGCAATCATGCACTCTTGATATGACCATGCAAGCAATGTTACTTGAAAGCCTTTCTCATTTTAGCAATTGGTCTAGCTATCATGTTCACAAGTGTCCCTGTATATTTGCTATTTGTGGTTTGGAAAAGTAAACCAAAATGCTGGACATCTGCAATGGGTAAATCTAAGTTTTGATTACACTAATTGTCCGCCATAACTTATAACAGACAGTAAATTTGACTGTTGAAGGAGCAAGTATAAAATAAAAAATAACAAAAATTAAGTAAAAGTTTATTTACGATAGCTAAGCAATGATAATTAAATACCTATCCTTTCAAAAATTAAAATTTTGATTTTTGTAACGTTTCGCCTAAATTAATTATTGAATAATCGTCGAAAAGTTTTCATTCAGCATTCAGCACCTTCAGTTTTCGACCAATCGGCATAGAGCAGGGCTAGTTTTGATCGGAAAGCACTGAAAGCACAAGCACAACTCAAAATTTTTGACATAGTCATAACAGTTCCAAAGCACACCAAAAGCACAAAAGCACAAAGCACGAAGCATAAAGCTTAGAAAATTATCAGGAACCGGCAACGCACAATTATTGTGGTTTTCCCGCAATCACAAAAGGAGAAAGCACAAAGCACAAAAGTACAAAAGCAGAAAGCATTAAAGCACGCTATCGTAAACCAGCTCAGGCTTAATGCAGCAATGCATAAAACAGCAGCATACTATGCATAATTATTATTCTCATTATGATTTCCAGGTTCCTTCACCAGATTTATTCAGAAATTATTTATGGTTGTTGGAGAAGATAAGGAAGATTGAGATGTATTGTTGTATATTATATTTGTGTCAAAAAACTTCTATGGTAGCAAATCATTGTTGTGGTGCTTTATGTGATGTACAATCTATACAGAGATCTATATTGTTCCCTAAGGGACATTAGTTAGTCCAATCTAAATAAGACATTAAACTGCATGTAAACTCACCCAAGTTTGGAATTCTAAATGCTGACATAAAGCTGGAATTTATGCCTCAAGAGCAGTAGGCAAATTGACATAGGAGTATACCAAATACAATATAGGCATATACTAAGTATACCAAATGCAAAACGTTTTTGTTCTGCCTGGAGGCAGAACTACTTACACGGAAAATAGCTATGTTTTACACTAAGGAAACCTTCTCTAGCCATACTAAGCCTATCTTCAGCATTGGCCTCGTATGCTGCTGTGCTTGTTTTTTAACCGAAGGGGGCCTGCTTGCACTTTTCGGATATACTTGTTTTTCAACCCAAAAGAATTTACGGTTTGTTCAGTTTTATATTTCATATTCCCAGTTTCGAGGTTCTGCTGGTTAATTGCATGCTCTTTAATTTTTTTCTTTCACCCCCATCACTCGAATTACCAGTTTTACTGATGATTTCATCGCCCCCCCCCTAAAACTATTAATCCGGAAATTCAATTTTCAAGAATATCTGTATTTATGCAAATTAGTTCAGCAACATTTGGGAGCAGATCATAATTGGCAGCCTGGAAGACTGGTTGCAACTTTTAAAGCCTGTCAGCTATGCATTTTACACTGGATTGTACATTGTACATTGTACATTGTACATTTTACACTGGATTGTGCATTTTACAGCTTGCAATTGTTGTTTTTGAACTTATAGCATTTAGTCGGGGGAACAGGAATGCAACTTCAAATTTTATTTTTAACTGTAATTCTAAAATGTTGAAAAGATCTGGAAAACTGTTGTTTGTAATTTCTGTGAAAGGGGTTATTTCATTCAGATTATGAAACTGGGTACAAGATGACAACCTGGCTGAAACCGGTAGCAATAACCTCATTTCTCAAAAATAGCCTTGCTAGGGCCAAAACCTGAAGCTATTTTTGACCTACATATTTATTGAATCCAGATGCCTTTTTTATTTAATTTTAAAATCGTCATCCCGGCTATCTATACTCAGGCAAACAACTATGTACCATTGATACTATACAAAGATCCGCTAAGATAACTGTGTCAGAAACGAAACGTTTTACTACAACAACACCAAAAACAAACTATATATAAAAGTTAAATACAGACTTTTCGTTTTTTTAAACATTTACTTTTGAGATAGGCAAAATCGCCTTCAAAAATACTTTCTATTTGAAGCTTGACCACCCCCTCCTTTCTTCTGCAGCCATTGCCCTCCAAGCAGGTCATTCAGAGTTTCAACATTTCCTAGGCGTTATTAATCTGCGGGGGTCAATATCTGTTCAGTTTGAGAAAACAACTGACCTTGACCTTGGGGTGACTGCGGTTACTAGATCTACGAGTAGCTAATAATAATTGTACGTATGTTCTGGTTTGGGGATCATGTTTTCTATCCGTGGCCTTCGTCTCTCCGCTTCTTGTTCGTTCAGTGCCACTGCAGAGAGAAGCATATTATAAGGGCTTCCATGAGTGCCTAGGTATGCTAAGCTTGACGAAAAAACGAAATATTATTTTTTGGGCAAGAAAACAGAAAATTGATTTCGAGCAGCAGAAGACACTAAATTTAAGCGAAGACTACGTTTGCTTTCGAATCCGAAAAAGAGAAGGTCAGGTGGTTGCCATGGGGCTACCCACTAAAGGTCCCCCTCCAACCCGGTAGCTGAAACGCTGTATTGGTAGATGTAGTGCAAAATTGCGGGTCCGTCAAAATTGCCTATAATTAACGAATCTTGCATTAAATTTAAATTTATGCATTATTTATGCTCATTTGCAGAACGATACACCTTTTAGGGGTCTTCTTGTTAAATTTGCATAGATACAAGATTTCACTACTGTTAATCCAACAATCAACGGT